>CAKAOH010020814.1:0-26604 GCA_916701665.1 Sebastiscus tertius
ATATATATATATATATATATATATACACACACACACAGAAGAGTAGAAGCTCTATATATGTTCAATTGCCTCATTTTGAATGCTGTTTCCCTTTAATGAAAAGGTGGTGAATTGTCCCAAACAGACACTTTTCTTTTTGTTGTACTGTTCAAATAAAGAAAATATGTCCACAATAATTCTTCCAGGTATAAACACAGACAAGATATATACATTATACTATGACATCATACTATAATATGACACATTATATTATACTATGACAGAAAGAGTATTATTTATTTTGCTGATAATACTGACACACAATTTTACTTTCACATTAAAAGCTGCAATAGTGTTTGATTAAAAGCAAATCACGTTTGGTCTTTTCTCTATTTGCTCTTTTAGTCCTGTATTCAAAACCTAAACCCGTTTTATTTGTATTATTGTATTGTACTGATACAAAATAAAGTTGTTTTTTTATAAAAAATGGTAAATGTATTCCCTGAGTTACAAACGCTCCACTACTGCCACCCACTGGCCTAGACAGGATCCAACACTGATCCACTTAAAATGGATCACTGTTGGACAAACGGAATACTGATCCCCCAAATACAGTTAATTTTACGTAAAAATGAAATAAATGCACAAATAACAATATATGACTACATTCTGTGTGGGTCACGTTCTTTCACAAAGTTGACAACTGGTGATTTTTTGTTTAAAGGTCCCATATTGTGCTCATTTTCAGGTTCTTACTTGTATTTTGTGTTTCCACTAGAACATGATCACATGCTGTAATGTTAAAAAAAAAAAAACCTTTATTTTCCTCATACTGTCTGTCTGAATATACCTGTATTCACCCTTTGTCTGAAACGCTCTGTTTTAGTGCATTTCAACGGAATTGCAACGGAAGCAACACCTTGGGTCCATGTTTACTTCCTGTCAGCTGATGTTATTTACATACAGTGCAACAGGGAAATAAACAGGGACACATTTAGAATGTTTATGTTTAAAACCGTGTAATGATCTATATATTGTGTAGAAGAAGCTTCAAAAGGTTAAAACTGAGTGTTTGAAATCTAATAAAAATGGTTTTGCAAGAGTAAAACTAAGTTTTGAAGGCTTGCATGAAGCTCGATAGGCTGAAAAAAAGTTTAAAATCTCAACAAACATTATTTCGTATTTCAGTTTTCCTTCTTCACAGCTGCAGCTCTCTTTTCCCAGTGTTTCTCCAACATGTTTTGTTCCATGTTTGGAACCTTGTAAATGTTAATTTGAATACTGGTGCGCATATGTTGGGAGAAAAAGTTGAGTTTCGAAAGAGCAAATCTTTATTTTGAAAATGTGTGGATGTACATTTGCAGACTGTTTTTTCAGACCTGAGATCACAATGTATTGCAGCTCTGGTTTAAAACTCTGAAGATTTGATTATATATGTTGTCTGTGTTTATACATGGAAGAATTATTGTGGTCATATTTTCTTTATTTGAACAGAATAACAAAGAGAAAAGTGTCTGTTTGGAACAATTCACCTCTCCATCAAGTTGACTGAATGATTAAAAGAAAAATACCCAGTCCTAAATCCTAGTAAGCTGATGTCAGTTCTATAGCAGGAAGGGCTGCCCCCTCTTAGTCCATTAGTCAACTAATCGGTCATTTTGGTCTTAGTCGACTAAGATTTCTTCAGTTGATTATTTATTTTTTAATGCTTTTTTCATGCTGAATGACTTATTTCCAAGAAACGATCGAAAGGATTGTTGGTCGACTAAGAGTTTCTTTGGTCGAGGACAGCCCTAATAGTAGACCAATCCCATATAAGCAGAATGCATTATTTAGCAGCAATGACTCAGGTGAATTAAAAAAAAAAACATGTAACTTAAGAACACTCTGTGTTTGGTTTCACACTATATTGTAGTCCAAGACCTCACATACTGGGAGACACCATTTTAACAAGGAAATCACTTATTTACATAAATAAACATATGTACAACAGTATCTTGGGCATTACAGATCACATCTTCTTATAACATTTAATCCTCCCAGTATTCTCAGTTGTTCAATGTCTGTCACTGCAGCCCCACAAAAACCTTCAAAATTCACAAGAACCTTGTAGTTTTATGAATGCAATTTTACCAGAATTTCACTGTAATTCCACAAAGATGTAAAACGTATATTACAAAGCAATTCACGAACATGTACGACAGTAAAACGCACACTGAGAATGAGCTGCTGCAAACGAGTGTGTCCACTATGTAGTTGGTCAATCCTGTCATGAGATTTGCAAGCAAGAAAAACAACAACTGATTCCTGCTGACAGCTTGAACCAGACAATGTCTTTCCATCTCAGATGTCTTTTTCTCAGAGTCCGATTGTTTTTTATACAGATTCCACGACGTGGGTACAAAGTTGCAGCCTGATGATCTTTTGGAAAACAGTAACACAATGTCGGCTGTACCGAGACAGGACATAAAAAACAAAGACTGAGCAATGCTCCAAAGGAAGAAAGGTAAATTAGCTAAGCGGCGAGACACCGGCTCCACGAGTGTCTGACATGCGTACAAAGCAGCGTACAGGACAAAACTTCCCAAAAAGAGGTTGAAAAGTGTTTTGAGCCACTGTCTGATTTGGGATCTTGGCTTCATCACGTAGAGTCCAACTTGAACTCCTGCCATGTAGATGGCCACATAGCCCACGACAGAGAATATGCCCTCCTTGTTAGCATGCAGTAAGTCCTTCTCTCGGTCATTGTTGTGGATAATGAAAGCCTTCAGCCCTGATGTCTCCAGAGCGAGCTGATAAAATCCACTGATCAGAAGGGCAATGACCCATGACCAACTGGCTGGTAAAACGGCCAAAATCACAGAGGCCACGACTCTAACAATGGCGAGTGTGAAGAAAAAATTCCAGTGGACGCCGTATTCTGACACATGCTCTTGGTAGCCGGACATCTTGAGGCTCACTAGCCTTCCCATACCGAGAACAACCAGGGGCCACACGGCCAGGAGCTGCTTCATGATGTGATTCATCCTGGATCCTGAGATGTTCTTCCCCCGCGCCTCTGGACAGACGATGGCATTTGCAAAGACGTACGCTCCAACGCCAAAGTCCATAACCCCCGTCCCATAGGTCTCAGTTTTAGCATATCGCCTTGGGAAGACACTGAAGTCCACGGCAAGAATGCTGATGGCTGTTTTCACGTTCACAAGCACTCGAAAGATAGTCACGAAGGGAACCTGGTTGAACTGAACGTGACTCTGGAGGAAGGCGCTGACGTTTTTTTGTGGGTGCCGAGCTGAACGACAGATGTAGCACAACACACAAGCTGTTACAAAGGTCAGGCTCAGGATGACCTGGGGAAGAACGCTGCTCAGGACGGTGCAGGACAGGACGAGGGGAAGGATCAGCACACAGAAGTCCAGAAGCAGGTGAGAAATCTGTGGAAGTGGCAGAGGAAGAGTCCCTTTGACCTGATAGTAGAAGGTCAGAATCAGTCCTCTGTTGATGAGACATAATGGGGAAAGAAATGAGCCCATTACCACCTCCTGCAGACTGGTCCCATTGAGATTACTGATAAACGCTTCCTTCAGGTCCTTCTGAGACATGGCCTGCAAACATAAGAGAAACAGGACTGTATTTAGAGGCAAACATCCCATCAATTATTCAACACTTAATGTACTGAATTTCAGCTAAAGCAGTTTTTGTTTATTGGCTTAACTATACAAAAGAACATTGCAAACAGTATGACCTTTCACTTTCTCAGATAGTATTTCACTATCACCCACCACGGTCATTATTAAAGGTCCCATATTGTAAAAACTGAGATTTTCATGTCTTTTATATTATAAAGCAGGTTTAAGTGATATAGAAATACTGTGAAAGTATCAAAACACTCAATCCATAGTGTTTTGCCCGTATTCAGAAACTGTGCGTTTGAAACAAGCCGTTAGGATTTCTGTCCATTTGTGATGTCACAAATATACAATATATTTAGACCATTTCAGTTTTAAATGTAAGCATACTAAATGTGTCCCAATTCATTTCCTGTTGCAGTTTATGTGAAAGACATCAGCTGATAGGAATTAAACATGGAACCAAGCTGTTTTCTAGCAACGCAATTCCCTTGCCATTCTGTTGAAATGTACTAAAACGGAGCGTTTCAGACAGAGGGTGAATACAGGCATATATAGACAGACAGTATGAGAAAAATAATGTGTTTTTTGAACATTACAGCATGTAAACATGTTCTAGTTGAAACACAAAATACAAGCATGAACCTGAAAATGAGTGTGATATGGGACCTTTAAGTCATACAGTAGCTCTCTAATCTATACTACGACTTTTAATACATTAGTTTTGTGTCTAGTTATCAATACTTACTACGGATTTGTCTGTTATTCGTCGGTAATGCAGGTTCACAGCATTCACTATGTACAGTAGCTTGTCTAACAGGATTCTGCAGGAACACGTTAGAGCTCCTGTACTTCCGCATTCGGCCCCATGACGCATTCAGGACAACTCGGATTTCTGGAAACTTCCAAACTAACATGAGTTTCTAGCATAAAAATAGGCTATTCTAAAAAAAATAATACTCTATTAGACTAACCTTATAATATATTAAGAATAGGACGGTCAAAGAGCTCTGGTTTACTATCTATTTCAGGCAACTGATACATGCAGCATGACCATTAATGTTTCGACTTTTGGACTACACAAAAGGAAAACTAGATATAAATGAATAAATATAAAAGCCCTAATTTTAAGCACAGTTAAGTGGCTTTAAAAAAGTATGTCCCAAAGATTTATTTATTACTGTTTATTCATTCATATTCATATTTATTCTGTGTTAGTCTATCTTCTTATTTTTTTTCTGTAAGAATAATGCAAATTTGTGTATATTTGATTTTGGGTATAAGAATAATGTATGCATGGTCGGATGCTGTGTATTGTATATATATGTCTATATATATATATATATATATATATATATATATATCTGTATATATATATATATATATGTATATGTGGTATGCAGTGTGCGCATGTAGTGCGGTGTGTGTATGTGTATATGTGTATGTATATGTATATATATGTATATATATGTATGTATATGTGTATGTATGTGTATGTTGCAGGTTGTATTGCATGTGCATATTGTATATTATAAATTATAATTTGTGCATATAAGAAAAGATAACAAAAAAACAGTCAATATGATTAAGTTAAATATGTAAGTAATGAATTGGTATTGTGATTAAGTTACATTATAAGTAATGAATTGGTATTCTGGATTGATAACAAATTTATATTTTGATAAGGATAATTATATCAGTAATTAATTTATATTTCTGTATGACACAGATTAAAGGTAATAATTATAGTTAGAATAATTATAAATAATAATAATTATAGTTAGACAAATTTAGGAAAATTGAATTAGAGTATATGTATGGCTCAATAAGGAAGCTGGTTAATAATTAATAATTGACTTATGGAGAAGGGGTGGTATTAAATACGTTTATACTTCTTCTCACTCCTTTTCCAACATGTAAATCAAGGCATCAAGAGTTGACAATTTATTTTTCTTATGCTTTTCATTGTATGTTAATACTACTTGTTTCTGACTGCCCACTTGTAGGTATGATCATTCTCTGTCTTTCTTTTTTATTTTGTTGTTTTTGTATTCTACATGTTCGAAATAAATGTTGAAATGAAATGAGATATAATACTCTAAAGTGAGAGTAATCTCAGGGTAAACGTTACACGTGTAATTATCAGCCATTGGTGGACAGTTGGGACCCTGAATGCATCAGGAAGAGGGCGGGAATAAGTGAGTGGTTGGGAGTTTGGGACAAGGCCTATGAAAAGAAGGCTTAATTATAACGTCATCAATGCGTCATATCTCTGGGGTAGAGCACATGCGCAGTAAAAGCTTGAGTTACACTGCGCATGCGTTTTACCCCAACCTAATACCCGTGGCCTAACCTCCTTCTATAGGCCGTGTAGTCTGGGAGTCATTGGGACAGACAGACAGGAGGACAGACAGAGGGGAGGAGTTGTCCTGTCCTGAAGGAATCTCTGACAGTTAATGGAAACTATTGAGGTTCAAGATTGTAGCGAGGAATAACCTTAATTTATATTAATCTGAATATAGGAAGAGTTCCTATCAAGGTTTGTCGGTTGACTCTGAAGACAGTTATTAAGTTAAACTCAATGAGTTCTACCAACAACCGACGAGAAGGACACAGACACGGAGGAGGACCGGTGAGTTAGGACACCATTATGTCCACAACTGGTTTTCCTTTTCGGTTTATAAAATGTAAAAGTTAATGACAAGTTAACTTGATAACTTATAGTTAATTTATCAGTGTGTGAGTAACGTTAACGGTCCTCTGCTGTGATTGGACGGTTGGTATTCAAACGCGGTTTTATATGTGTTTTATGAACCGAATCACAACCCTGGAATCTAACGATTAATGCGCCAATGACAGTAGTCCCAATAATAATAATAATAGGAGTAAATGATTAATATGGTAATGTATTTCTACCTTGCTTGAGAAAACAGTAACACACTCAAGATATTTAGTTAATGCCTTATATTGCCTTATACATATATGTATATAGTGTACATTATATAATGCCTTATACTGACAATAACCTGATATTTTCAGGTGGAATTTCATTCATTCATTCATTCATTCATTCTCACTGTGCAATATCATTTTCCACTTGTGCAATATTGTTAATAGTCTGTTTATTGTCAATACTGTATATACTGCTCCTATTTTTATACTTCCTTCTATTTAAATGGTTCATATTTTGTTACACTTTGTTTAGCTCTTTTTTTTTACTGTGTTAGCTGATGCATCTTGTTTTTCTGCACTATCCCCTTTGCTGCTGTACACTGCTAATGTCCCCACTGTGGGACTATTAAAGGAATATCTTATCTTACCTTATCTTATATTGGAGTAGTTGCCAGTCTGCTAGTATAACAAAAAAACATTCACTAAATTGACAGATTTTTGACTGGAGTTTGATGTGAAAACAGCAGAACAAGACCAGGACCAGGACCAGGGTCAGTTCAGTTCAGTTCAGTTCAGTTCAGTTCAGACAACTTTATCATCATTATCATCTGTAGCATTCCCAGTCCATACATCCATACATACAACAGACAACCAATAATTAGTTAAGTCAAGGGAAACATATTAAAGGCATGGGGCAGTTGGAGGGACAAGTTACAATAATAACCATATAAATACATTGGATTATGGCAATAAAAGCCAAAAAAAGGAACAATATATAAGAACAACATATCTTAAAGTTCCTCTAAATAACAGTAATTTAAAATGGGTGTGGTCTGTGTTCAGCAGTTACTCAAACAGGTGTCACAAAACTTAACAAATCACTTTTTTAATGTGTTTGACCTATATACAATTTTTGTACATACAGTATGTATTCTTCAGCCACTTACTGTTTTATAATATAACATACTACTGTAACATGATACTTATTACTAGTGTTAAATGTATGTGTAAGATGTGTGTCAATTGAATGTATTGTGTACTCAGATATTATTGGTTTAGCATTAGGTATTAGATTAATTAATTAATGTCATTAAGACTGTTTACATGGTTTAAATGGCCTCGGCTTGTAGAATGATGAGATCTAGGCTACCTGCTATTGGATTAAATGTGTCTGTACAAATTTAAATACCTGTTGACAGTGTTGTCAGGCGGGCTGCAGGTCCAGGCCATGTGATGTTGGCAGGATAAAGCAGACTTCCCTTTGTCAGTCTGAGTCGATTATGACTGAATTAATTAAACATGACACATTGACCAAAAGGATTCAGAACAAGTAGCAATTACCAATGTAGGACTACGGACTATTTTTAGGCCTCTAAAGTAAACCACGGTGTCAATGAAAATAGCATGTGATGTAGGAATACTTGATTTACATACAGTATGTAGTCTGTGTGATGTTCGACAGCTCTCTCAAAGCCAAGGATAAAACCTTTTGATTGCATAGAGATGGAATGTTTTTAAGCGCTTCATAGATGAGGAAAGTTTGACAGATTGTATGTAGCATGTTTGAAATTTTGATGCACAAAATAGGATATATTTTGCTGGATTGCTATGAGTATGGAGCTTGGAAATATATCCTTATTTTGAAAATACCACCTTAGCGATCAGACTTGACGTCATGAGGACATTAGAGGTTTGGACACTGACAGCTGTCTGTCTCTGACTGTTGTGCCCTACATTGTGGCAATACCAAATACAATATGCATAAAAACGTAATTCTCCTCTCCCTAGTTTTTTAATAGTCTTGCACTTTTCTGTCCGTAATGTTAAAAATGTTCTTCATTCACTCTCACCATGGGAATTTCCTTGGCCTGACTTACACAACATCCCATTTTGCCTCATTCCCATAGGTGAAAGGACTTGTCCAGAAAGTCCATACTCCAGACCCGTCCTTAAATGATTCACTGGAGGGAGAGATTCAGGCCTTCCTTGTTGATGAAGATCAACTCCACACTTATGATGACCTCACCAAAGTCAACCCGGTGACCCCATCAACAGGTAACAAATGGGGCTATAATGCCACTCTACTCTAGAGTCTCTAAGTCACTTGATAAACATGATGTATCATGGGGGCTTGCTGTTTCAGCTAAGTGGCATTTACGTCTTTCCATCTATTATAAATTTGGGGATTCCCCTTCCACTTAATTTGGTGGCACAAATCTTGACTGTTTGATATGTTGTCTTTATTTACAAAAACACAGCCAGTGTGTCACCTTGGATTGCAGCATTTGCTGTGTATTGTTTAACCACGTCAAGATAAAACCTACAGGGTCATTATAAAAACAAATGCATGAATGACTGACCGCTGTGCTACCAAAATGCTGCAGTGTACACAATGAGAGGGATCAAGTTTCACTCATGTGGGTGAACCAAGGGCATGATTTACCTTGCTGGCAGACACATGCATCCACAAAAACAATAAATCTTGTATTCCTTTAACATTTATAATACAATAGGGCCACAGGTAAATATGAATCATACTATCTTAAAGTGTTTATGTACAACATTTTTCTTCATCAGCAGTCATTTTTACTCTCCATTGTTCTTCTTGACATAAAAAGGCAGTGTCATTGGTATTATGTAAGAAAAGATCAGCGTTTGTTGTTTTACACTGTGAAGATTTTCATTTAAATCTGAGGTGTTGTTAGTTTCAGCCCCAGGGAGCAAACATAACAGTAACAGCAGAGGTCAGGGTGACTGTATGGAATTGCTGTAGGAGATTTTTCTTTAAAAGCTCTCAGACTGATGCTGCTTCTGTTAAATGGATCACGTTTTATGTAGTTAAAGAATTTTATTATAGATAAACATATTTTTGCCATTTGAATGCTCCTGTCTTCTCTGGTGTTCTCTTGTTCCTGCCTCAGCTCATCATCATCATCATTAAACATTGGCTTGTCTGTTTTTTCCTGTTAATGCCTGATGTGATGTTTCATATTTTCCTACCATAGTGCTGAAATGCCTGCAGGCCAGGTACAGCGTGAAGGTGTTTTACACCCATGCTGGCTGCACCTTGGTGGCTCTCAACCCCTTCCAGCCCATCCCAGACCTCTACTCTCTGGACGTGATGAAGGAGTATCACTGCGCTCCTCAGCCCCAGGTATTTACAAAGTCACAGCTGGCTCTCACTGTTATTCAGCTAACTTATGTATATTCATCTATAGGGATTTCTTTGTAGGGGAACAATGGATGGTGGTGCAAGCAGGGGTGTGGATGGTGAGGGTGGGTGGAGGTGCATTGTAAGAGTTTGGCTTTTTCAGAGGGTTTCCTGGACTTTCAGAATTAAATCATGCACTAATGCAAACCTTCAAAAATGACCCAACTGGTGCCACGAGTGTGTCAACAAGTCAAGTCTGTTGTTTTACCAACTTTGCAGTTTCAAAGTGCAAGAAACATAAACTTTGCTGTCTTGTGGTCAAACATGAATCCTTCGGTTCCTCGTCTGCCTCCTTTTGTCAGGAACAACTTCAACTTCAAGTCAGACTCATTAAACTCTAGAACCTCTTGAAGATACTGACAGCTCAACCGGCATTTTAATAAGTCTGTTTTTTTCTTTTTTGCCAACAGGAGTTCAAACCACATATCTTTATTGTGGCGGAAGAAGCCTACAGGAATGTTCAGGGCCAGGTGGAGCCAGTGAACCAATCGTTGGTGGTCAGCGGTGAGAGCGGCGCAGGAAAGGTAGACCAACGCTTTAAAGAATGATCGTAACCTACTACATCCATCAGGGGTTCAAACTATCAGTTGCTTTTTTATTTATAGTGCCACAGATTGAGGTATTGACCAATCTACAGTGTATATATTAAGCTGATTATGCATTTATGAGCTGGCTGGTTTCAACAATTTTAAGTCTTTGAGTGATTCATGCTCTGAATATTATTGCAGCATATTTGTTAGCAAAACAGTGCTCATTATTCCTATGTGTTGTTCTTTGCTCAGTTTGAAAATTATCGTTAGGCCCTAAACGGAGGTGATGGCTGTAAATTGGGTTACAGGATCAATAGAAACAATCTTTAGTGGACCTGTGATTTGTTTCTTAATAGACATGGACGTCCCGTTGCCTGATGAAATACTACGCTACTGTGGCGGCCTCGTCCTCTGTGGTGAAGAGTCAGGACACGGTGGAGAGGATAGAGAGGAGGGTGCTGGACTCCAACCCCATCATGGAAGCTTTCGGTGAGATAACTGATGATCGCTGGTGTCTCGTTAATGTGAAAATAACTACTGTAGTGTGAACAGTCACTCAGTCAACACTTTACCCTCCATGTAGGCAACGCCTGCACGCTACGGAACAACAACAGCAGTCGCTTTGGGAAGTACATCCAGCTCCAGCTAGACAGGTACTAAAAACTGATCCTTCCTCATCACGTGAGATGGCATCAGTACAAGTTGTCAGTCAGTTTAACGTGTTATTTTCACATGAAGGTGTCAGCTGTTAGTGGGGGCGTCCGTGCAAACATATTTGCTAGAGAAGACCAGGGTGGCGTGCCAACTGGCTAATGAGAGGAACTTCCACATCTTTTACCAGGTGAGTTAACAGGCCTGCACATGTGGTATCTGGTAACTGACTAATAGCAACAACAATTTCTGAAATTGGTCCAGTACTGAGGGAGGTTCAGGTTCAGGTTCAGGTGACTTTATTTGTACCCGTAGGTAGATTTGTTTTGCAGCAAAAATAGAGAATGGCATCCGTATTGACAAGAAGGTAGAGCACAGACAAGAGATAGACATACCAAAAACATGACAAAGAGTACTCAAAGGCTTACTGGGATCAGGACCCAGCAAAAAGAAGGCCACAAGAACAATATTAAAAAACACTGAAATATCAGGACAAAAAAGACACAATAATGAGAAAAGGGATAAACTTTCCAGTACACACAGGCTGCAATATGGTGCTATTGGGGCAGGCTGGAATCATCATTTACGCCCACTTAAAGCGCTTGTTTTTGCCATGGCAGGCTCTGATTGTTATTATTATTATTGTCATAATGGAAAGAGTCTCGTTCAAGGAGAAGTCTTGAAAGAAGAAGTTCTGAAGTCTTGCGAGGTGACGTGTTGCCAGAAGAAAACGGTGGAATAGTGGAATACATCCATGGTGGAAACGTGAGGGCCAGCCAGGCAGAGTTTGTTGTGTGGAGTACAGAAAGCGTAGCTGAGTGTTAAAACAGTTTTCAGCATCATGGCTGATGATTTTGACAATGTGGATGAGGTCTTTGAATTGGATGGCTGCCCGTATTTATTTGAACCAGAGTATACAGATATTCAGATTTCACAACGAGACTTCTCCTTGAGCGGAAGTTGGACATAAGAGAGGAAGGTAAGAAAAGGTTTTATTTCTCTCTCCCTGTCAGTGGCAAAAACAAGCCCTTTTAGTGGATGCAACGTTACACTGATGCTGCTCATTTGTCCTCGCAGCTCGTTTCACGGCTGCTGGTTACAGCGTTCTTACTCAACACTGAACCAATTAAAAAAATTGTAGTCCCTATTAGTCACCTAGACACAATGGGGGTCCAGGTTGAAAAATATCAGTTACCTTTTAATATTCACACATTCATATGTAAAGCAGATGTAAATGCTGAGAGCGTGTTGTTTTTCAGATGATGAAAGGGGCCACAGATGAGCAGAGGAAGGAGTGGAAGATGCCACATGACCAACACTTTGTGTGGCTGCCAAATTCTGAAAAAACAGTTGAAGGTTAGTCTTTATTTTTTATTTTATTTTGTGTATTTGGGCATGTTTTTTGTCTTTTTATTCTATACATTTTTGTGATTCTCACAAGTAACTACTCTTCATGTAATGTTTTTATAGAGGATTGTTTTCAAGAGACTGTCGAGGCAATGGTTCACCTGGGCATTAATGCAGAAAGGCGTGGACAAATATTCAGGGTAAGGTACTCGTCATCAGGAACACTTCAATATAACCCCCTCTATTTAGCATTTCTAAACACCATAGAAACATTTAATGAATTGTTTATAATACACTATGATGTAGTTGTAGGCAGATGCAATGACATTTTAACGTGTAAATTAATATAAAGTATTTGTCAACAATTATAACTTCTCCTATGAAGACACATTTTATATTATTACAATATTGTCCTTCATTAATCTGTTAATACGCCAGCTTCCAGCTATTTGTGTCCACAGGAGGAGATATAGTTGTTGACATATACATGAATAAACTCTTATATCTGCTTACAACTACAATCTAGTGTAGTTACATACACACATAATGTGTTGTAAAGTATTTATAAATGGGAGGTTAAAGAAAAGTGTTACCTTATCGTCAATTTTCAATCTAGTTTTGTGTGTTTTTCTCTGTAATCATAGAATCAAATTTCTCTGTTTGTTTGTTGTAATGCGTTACAGATAGTAGCAGGGATCTTGCAGTTGGGGAATGTGAATTTCTCCTCTTCGACGGATGAATCACAACCTTGTAATCTTGATGAACTCTCCAAAGGTATTGGATATGATTTTGTTTTAGATATTTAATAAACTCTTGTCAATCACTTCCAGTTATTCAGTACTTAAAATATCCATAAACATTTAAAGGTACAGTGTGTAACATTTCAGGGATCTATCAGCCGAAATGGAATATGACATTCATAACTATGTTTTCATTAGTGCATAATCACCAGAAAATAAGGCTCCTCGGATCGAGCCCTCTTCACGGCGTTACCACGGTTTTGCACTCGGCGCCTCACATTACCGCAGTCTTGGAAAGGGAGGTGTCAGCGGAGGGGTACTCAGTTGGTTGCAATCTGCAACCACACCACCAGATGCTGCCAAATCCTACACACTGTCCCTTTAAGGCTGACATAAATACAGAATGATGCTCAAGGGATTTCTTTTGAAAGATATACACAGGTTGTACTTTATGTCATGCTGCCAGATTGAAGAATGAATTCCATGACGCCCCCGCTCCCAATAACACTAACTCTCAACAAACATGAAATACGTATCTAACAGCCTTCCACTCCCGCCTGTGCTTCAGACTTCTTGCAGAGGGCTGCTGAGCTGCTGTGTGTCCCTGCCGAGGAGCTTCACACGTCTTTAAGAGTGAGGACACTGAAGGCGGGGAAGCAGAGCGTGCTCAAGCCTTGTTCCCAGGCAGAGTGCAGCATGAGGAGAGACTGCCTGGCCAAGGTCATCTACGCCCAGTAAGAATAAGGAATTGATAATCAGATAACACAGCGTATTATGTGAAAAGATCTGGTCGTGCAGGAACTTGTTTTTGTCCCGTGACTAAGCCTCGGCTGTCGTCAAACACTCCTTTCGAGCAAACACTCAAATGTGAAACCATCATGTCCTTTTGTTTACAATAAACAGTGAGGAGGATATGTCTGTTAATCACACAAGAGTAAGAGTTCGTGTCTTTTTTCCCCAACAGATTATTTGAATGGCTGGTTACATTCATCAATAACAGCATATGTGCAGACACATCCACGTGGTGCAACTTCATAGGTAATAGCATCATTGCCTTTTACTTCACTGAATATGAATACATTTGTAATTTTTTTTTCTTCCAGTTTCTTTCCGTAAGCTCACACAGTCCTCTCCTCTCTGTGATCCACAGGAGTTCTAGATGTGTACGGGTTCGAGTGTTTCCAGATCAATAACCTGGAGCAGCTGTGCATCAACTACGCCAATGAGAAACTGCAGCAGCACTTTGTGGCTCATTATCTCAGAGCTCAGCAGGTACGGCGTCTGTCAGTTTTCCACGCAGAGATCTCAGGAGCGCCGTCGTTTCTCTGCCTTATTGTGTCGATGTGCCGCTCTCAGACATTCAGGAGGCTCCTTCAGTCTTCATGAAATCTCTGTTGATTGCAAACAGAGCAACTTGTGGTAACTTGTGTATGTAAAAAAAAAAGTATTTTTGTACTTGATTGTTTGTCTCTGCTTCTCTCAGGAGGAATACGTGTCCGAGGGGTTGGCGTGGTCCTTTGTCAAATACCAAGACAACCAGAGCTGTCTGGATCTTCTAGAGGGAAGCCCTGTCTGCGTGTTTTCTCTTCTTAATGAGGTCATTTTCTTGTCTTTTTGCCTGTTTTTATTATTATTATTGTTTAACTATCACATTTGTTATGGATAAAAATAACTTGCATAACCCGCACACACAAAAGCAAACAAAACAGCACACACTAATAATGGTAAAAATATAAAAAAAAGGGACAATTACATAACTTTTTAACTTTCCTTGCCATTTATGCCCTCCTGGTCTCCAAGGAAGTGGATTATCAAACATGTCCTTCCATTAGAGTTGAAATTTATGAGGAATTGCATTTAAATCATATTCTTTTAAAAGAAAAGGAAATTATATAATTTAGCATTTTAGGTTGAAACAATGTAATTTTTTTTAATAAGTAATTGTCCATCCCTTTTATCCCTTTCCCTGCAGTCCTTTTCTTGGTTAATCCGTACATTGATTAATCATTAAATATGTGTATCTGTAGTAAGTGGAAGTTGACAACTTTTTACACACCCGTCCTACAGGAGAGTCGTCTTAATCGATCCTCAGACGCGAAGACGTTCAGGGTTCGTCTGGAGAAGGAGCTCCGTGATAACGCCAACATCAGCTGGGACAAGTTCAGCAAGGAGCCGCACTTCACTGTGTCCCATTACGCTGGCAAAGTCAACTACCAGATACAGGGGATGGTGGAGAAAAACAAGGTGTGTACTGAAGGAATCAACTTTTAAATTGTGTTCAGAAAGTTGACCACCGATCCATCCACTCATCTCCTTCTGGTTTCTGTGTTTTAGGACCCAGTGCCACCAGAGCTCATCAACCTGCTTCAGAAGTCTGACAACCCGCTGCTTCACCAGATCTTCACTGACCAGGAAACTGAGAACCAGACTACCAAGGGGCTCAGTAAAGTCACTGTGGTCTCCAAGTTCAAGGTGGGAGCCAACTAAAGTCTTTATCACCAGCTTGCTTGGGCCTGTAGAGTTCCTCCTGGGAGGGTTTAGTCATGATGTTAATGTCTGATTGTAGAACTCTCTGGAGAGCCTGATGAAGATCCTCCACACCACAACTCCTCACTACACTCGCTGCATCAAACCCAACCCAGACTGCAAGCCGCTGACCTTCAAAAAGGAGGAGGTAGATGTTCTCTATTTCAGCAGTGCCACCATGACAACAGAGGCTTTATATTTTCACAAAAGGGACAGGTTTTAATGTTTATTTCCTGTCTGCTGTCAGGTTATCATGCAGTTGGAGGCCTGTGGGATTGTGGAGACTATTCATATCAGTGCTGCTGGCTTTCCAATAAGGTGAAAACATGTTCTCTCTTAATCTTAAAGGGTTAGTTCAGGTGTTTTGAAGTGGGGTTGTATGAGGTACTTATCCATAGTCAGTGTATATCCTACAATAGATGGTGTTCAGTATGTCCCCAGTTTGGAGAAACAGACAGGAGTACCGGCACGGAAGCAGAGCGATGTACTGCTGTGGACCAGCAGGACAGACCATTTCTTTAGGTGGGCCTTTCTTTTAGGTGCTAAATGTTTTGCTGCCGGCCCCGTCCTGTGCCCGTACTTCTGTCTGTTTCTCGTCGTGCCGATCATCATCTACTGTATCTAATACACTGACTATGGATAAGTACCTCATACAATCCCACTTCAAAACACCTGAACTATCCCTTTTAATGTATTGCTTTGTTTCTGTTGGATTTTGGTTGACTTTGTCATTTCTGTTGAACAGAGTTCCTTTCAAAGGCTTCATGCAACGTTATGGACTGATCGCAAAATATTCAAATTTCAAGTCCGGGACTCATTGTGTCGGTAAGTACAGTTTGTTACGGGATCAATGTAAGGTCAACCTTAGCATGTTTACTGTGGACAAAGAGTGACTGTATCTCCTCTCTTTAGGTCTGCGGGTATATTCACCTTTTCCTTCGTTAGCCCTCTTAGTAACTGTGATCCTCAGCCCTCTACTCTCCTGGGACTTTTCCATTTGGTGTATAAAAACAAGACTTTCTAATAAAATGTGCAACTTCTTATGAACTTTCCAGGTAAATGCATGCACCTCTGTCTATCAGAGCTTGCTTTGCATGTTGCTTCACGTTTCTTTACTCACTCCTGATCACTGTGTGCTTGAACTTACATTCATCTTAACACTGTTCAGCTGCTTTTTAACCGTGCTAGCAGCATGGCTCTATGTATGCCAATGTTGGTCTGTCTGTCCACATATTTGTTCCAGACTAGAATATGTCAACAACTCCTGGATGGATTTGCTATTAAATTTTGTACAGACATTCATGGTCCACAGAGGATGTGTCTTACTTGCTTACTTACTAACACACTGAACTAAGACGGTGAGCATGGTAAACATTATTCATGCTAAACATCAGCATGTTAACATTGTTGTTAGCATTTAGGTCAAGTAGAGCCTCATAGATCCTCTAGCATGGCGCTGTAGACTCTTAAAGGTACAGAGACCCGCTTCCTATGTAGATACGAAGGGCTCATTCTAAGCTAACAAAAACACAACGCTTCTTAGTTTCAGGTGATTATACACTAATGAAAACATAGTTATGACTATTAGATTTCTGCTAATAAGTATGATCAGGTTTGAAAGATTCATTGAATTCAGAGTAATCTTATCCGTGTCTGTGGAAACTCTGCTGTTGATTCTGATGGATCTCTCTGTGCTCTCTCTCACGCTCACCCAGTTTTTACCTCACTGACTGACATCATGTCAAACAAATAACAGTGAATCTCTAGACAGTTGGAGTGCTGCTCTGCCGTGACTTGAATTATGCCTCCAGTGCTTCACGCTAATGCTAATTTCCTCTCCGTCTTAGATGTGGAGGCCGACAGCAACGACGCTCTTCGGCAAGAGGTTGAGAAGCTCCTCAGCGTCGTGTTAAAGCACAAGGCGTTTGACCCCTCACGCAACCCTGACAGTGGAAAACCCAATTCCTGGGTGCACTGCGGAAAGACGAAAGTTTTCCTCACCCAGTTGATGGTCAGTCATTTATACAAACACACATAATTTAAAGTTTATGTATAACTTTGAACAGAAATGCCTGGGAGGTAATTTGCTAATTTACTACATATTTCCAAGAATTTCTTTTTTGATCTGGTCATATTGTCCTCATTGGGTGTTTCAGTTACTTATCAGGCCTATAAAGTAAATAAGGGCGCTGTTCTTTTTTGGAGTACTGACCTGACTATTGTCTCACAGCTCGATTTGCTGGAGGATCAGCGGAAGAAGATCCTGTCTCAGTGTGCCTTCTCCATTCAGTGCTGCTGGCTGCGGTTCCAGCGCCGCAGACGCCGCGCCCGCCAGCAGTCTGCCGTTCTGATCCAAGCAGGTAAACTCCTAATGCCCTGGCCAGGTACCACTGAGTGGAATCAGTAGAGCTCTGTGGCCTCACTCCTACAGAGTCTGCTGGCTTTGACCCGATTGTCTGGCCAACAGGAACCAGCTGGCGGAGTCTGTACACAATGTTTACAGGCCGACAGAAGCCGCCACAATAGCTCATCCGATTAACTGTTAATGACAGATGTTCTTTAGATACTTCATTCTGAATGGGGGCACGTAAACATTTGTCTCCACAATGCACAGATTAAGCTTGCAGAATGAATGGCTTGGTCAGATGCTGAATGTGTTTTATGCCTCCTACAGCGGTGCGGTCCTGGCTGGTCAGGAGGCGGAACCGGAGATGGAACAGAGCAGCTTCAGTCATCCAGAACACCTGGAGGAAGTGGAGGGTGAGATTTGGAAAGAATACATATCACATCTTATGTTTGCTTGGTCATTCTTCATGACTCAAAGCATTTTTTTGTGGCTCCAGAGCGAGCTGCACAAAACCTGATAAATGTCCTCAAGTGATGTCACTTGCTGTACCCATAGAACCCATTTTTATTCACATATCTTGAGGTCAGAGGTCAAGGCCCCCCTTTGAAAATGGCCATGCCAGTTTTTCCTCGCCAAAATTTAGCGTAAGTTTGGAGTGTTATTTAGCCTCCTTCATGACGAGCTAGTGTGACATGGTTGGTACCGATGAATTCCTTTCCAGTTTCATATGATGCCAGTATATTCACTCTAGCTAAACTGATTCCGCTACAACATAAAAATCGCAAGTTGCATTATTACGTGAAAGACATTAGTGGCGTTAAAACAAATTTGTATTATCACGTTAACTTTGACAGCCCTAGTAACTTGGTTTTGTTTTTGTGGCAGGCACTATTGAAATCCCTGGCTGAGGCTGAACTGGATGATCCAAAGGACCTTGTGGAGGAGGAAAAGCCAGTATTGAGCCCTGATGTCAGGCAGCGCGGCTCGGTGCAGCTCTCCTCCATCCCGGAGCCCGTCCCGGTGCGAGGGTGGCCCATGGGCCTGGCGCTGGCCTCGGCCCCGTCCATCACCATGTCTCTGACCGCCACGGGCTTCCAGAAGATGGTGTCTGTGATGGCCTCCCTCAACCTGCCCTCCAGGAGAGGGGGGTATAAGGTGAAGCCCAACCAGTACTCGGAGGAGCTAGCCTCCATAAGGGCTCAACCCAAGGTGAGGGCACATACTGTAAATCTCCCATCATGTTTCTATCATCTGGATGATTTTCAGGATTGGTCATTTGAGATTTTTCTTTTCTACTCAGGGATCTGTAAAGCTGCACTGTCAGCGATCTCCACTTCTCTATGCTGACAGACAACCAGACATGAAGAGTGACGTGACAGGATTCAACGCCATCCTGCTAGAGAAAACTTTATAAGAGTTCCCCATTCGCTGAACACTAAAGGCTGATTCCATGGACACAGATTAAGGACAGTCTGGCTGCTCTTCCATCATCTGACCCAAAGGGAACAAACCTGGTATTTTATGCTATCTTTTTGTATTCAAGTCGTCATTTACAGCTCCATCTTTTTTTTTTTTTTTTTAAAGAATGCCAAAGTTCATCTCCCTCTGTGTTATACAATGACCTGCAAAACCTGCACCATGGCATAATAATATTTTAACATACCTGGAGGTCAGGTGAGATTATGCACTGTGCCGTGAACCGAATTTTATCATGAATAATCTGCGGTTGACTTCAGGCTCCAGGGACTTAAAAAAAAAATCTAAATCTCGGACAGCAGACTGTCCAGAAACACTGACCCCTGACCTGCCCGGCTGAGATAAGATATATATAGAAAGCAATGAATGGGGTTTGAATTATGACGATGTCGCTGCAGGACAAGACAAACAGAATCATTTTTATATAGTCTTGGTCCCTGTCTGGAAAGCTGAAATTATATGGCACAACTTTAGCACATTTAAACAGAAGACTGCTGATCAAAGTATCGAGTGCCTTTCTTAAAATCTACACTCAAATCACAAATGGGCTGTTAGTCTAAGTATTTATTTAAGGGTGATTATTTATATGTGATTTTTATAGATTTATTTTGGGTGTAAAAACACATGGGTCGATTCCAGATGTTATCACAACATCCATTATTTTGAGTGTGATTTATGCTGATGGGAAAAATAGTAATTAAGCAAGTATTGCACATGTAAAGCACATATTGCACATTAAAACCACACTACTGCTCAAATATACAGCAACAAACAAGCAGACGCATGACTGGTGTGAAACAGGGAAAAGGATGAACCCAGGTTCTTTCAAATAGCTGCTTTTTTTTGTTCGATAAAGGTTTTTTTCTAATATGCACATCTGTAAAATGTTTGACTAAACCACATTGTGTGGATTTGTATCTCCTGCAGTCCAAAGCATTAATGCAGTACTGTATAACATACCAAAGTCTTTTTACACTAGTGTTTCGTGCTGCAGGACAAACATGTTATTATAGCCAAGTTTTACTATATTCATACTTTTAATTTTCAAAACGTCTTTTTGCTATAAGTAATGTTACAAAAAGTTGAACACTAAAGCGTTAATCATCCTAGCATTTGATTCCTTGCATATCTTCATTTGCTCCCTAAATCATTTCTTGTCTTTTTAACCTTTTCCAGCAATAGATTCACCGAAATGTGTCACTGTGTCGTTATGACAGTTTGTAATTTTAATCTGTAACTGTTTTGTCAGTGGGACCAAGGGATCAATGGAAGGTTCATATTTAAATGACTGTTTTGTTAAAATAAATATCAGTGTTATAAAATGTTTATTATCCTTTCACCTCAAACTTGTGATCAACCATTCCACAAATGACTATTTACCTACACTGTAAAGCCCTTTGTGTTGACTCAGGAAGTGACTTGGTTTTAAAACATTGCAGCTTTTATTTGAACACTATATACAAACTGTAGCACTCCAAGGCACAGGACAGGAAGCTATAAAACATGTCGATACCAACACTTTATACAAAAAAATAGAATCAAAAGTGATCTGATAGACAAACTGATGCAGGTTCAGTATTACAAATCACCAGCTTCATTGGATGTTAATGATTTTGCTTCATTTTTTTCAACAATTTTCAAACACCGATCTGAAAATTCAACAAACAGAGGCTCCTGCATGGCGGCCTTCATCGCGTCGTCTTTGCTGTCGGCGCTGTCGATGGAGCGCAGTAACTGTCTCAGATGGGGGTTGCAAAGAAGATCTCCCAGCTCTTTTGACTGACCTGTAGAGAAATTACTTTTTAGTAAATGTCGATGAAGGAACATGTGACGTGGTGCTGCTGCCAATAGTGTCAAGAGCAGATGAAAGGTACTGTTGGATTAATACCTAACAGCTGGAGCCTCTGCAGAGGTACTTTGTCAGTGATGTCATCTGCATGCAGAAGATCCTCAACAGACCACGTTTCTGCAAAGACAGGAAAGCAAAAAGTGCTTTTCACACAGGGCACTGGAAAACTGTGAAGGTTGAACTGAGGTATTTCAATCACTTCATCGCACAGCCTCTTTGCTGTGACTTAATCTAGTAAAAGGGACAATTAACACAATTTTGACAACTTTAACACAAATATTTCCCACCACCTACCTACTCTAGTCTCTATAACAGTGTAATGTATGCACAACTTGGTGATAATGGATTAGTATATTGTTTATTATCTATCTAAATACAGTATTGTTCACAATTCTCAATTAAATAAGGTGCCCACCCTCACCTATTATAATATATTTGATTAGTGCTCTTGCTGGTTGATGAGGACACGCTATGCAAAGAAATAGAATCACAGGGATGATCAGAGAAATAACAACGTACCAGTGTTGAAAGAACCCGTAGCTCCAGGATCAGCAGGTGCAGGCTGCTCAACAGGAAGGCAAGTGTCTATGGACAAACAGAGAATTATGATGGTGGATCAGTGGATGACGAGCAGCGTAATGTCCTCTGAGTGTCTAAACAGTACATCATTATAATACTGAGATAAGCTCATTTACCTTTATGCCTCTTGTAACAGTCAAGTGAACAACTGCAAGAGAAAAAAACAATTAAAAACAGAAATGTATCCGGCAGATCATGATAATAACCTCTATGCAATACTAGATCAAGGTAATAAACAATGACATCAGTACATATATTAACATACTGTGTCTAATGTTAACGTGTTTAAATGTGATTATTCTAACAGGTGATGTTGGCTTCCATCTATTAATAAGCAAGTAAGTGTTTTCTAATTTAAAAATCAGATTGATTAAATTAATGGATGAATTAATTAATCCAATTCATGGTGTGGTTTATGACGTCAAAATGCAAATGGTTTTGACCTACGCAGGCTGCCGTCCCATGTGGTGTTGATGTCCACATTGGTTTTCACGTGTAACTTTAAGGACATTACTTTAGTGACATGGTTTGTAATGCGCATATTTTTCTCAATTATGAAATCTTTGTTTTCCCATGTTTTGACGTGAACATGCTTACAAACGAACGTTAAAGGTCCCATATCGTGCTCATTTCATACTCAGTTCATACTTGTATTTTGTGTTTCTACTAGAACATGTTCACATAATGTAATGTTCAAAAACCCTTTATATTCCTCATACTGTCTGTCTGAATATACCTGTATTTACCCCTCTGTCTGAAACGCTCCGTTTTACTGCATTTCAATGGAACTGCAACAAAATTGCGTTACTGGGCAACAGCTTGGGTCCATGTTTACTCCTTGTCAGCTGATGTCATTCACATACACTGCAACAGGAAATAAACTGGGACACATTTATAATGTTTACATTTAAAACCATGTAATGGTCTAAATATTGTATATTTGTGACATCACAAATGGACAGAAATCCTAACAGCTTGTTTCAAACGCACAATTTCTGAATACTGGCTGTGTGTATTTCTCTATATATTGAGCGCTTCGATACTTTCACAGTATTTATATAGCACTTAAACCTGCTTTATAATATAAAAGACCTGAAAATCTCACTCTATACAATATGGGACCTTAAGTTACAGCACTGTACCATAGTTTAGCTTTAACTTTAGCTCTTGGTGGATAAAAGGCTGCTTTTTGTATTTATTTTTTTCAATGTACTATTTTGAGTTATGCCCAACAAACTTACTGATGTGCCATAACAACAGAACATAATCTGGTTACTGAACGTTATTCTCAAATATCTGTTTTCAATTTTAGCCAAACAACTTGGAAGCTAATAGTTAGCTAGCTCACAAACTAAAGTTATTAAAAGACACTTACTATCTGATGTTGCAGGCTGGACATCTGTATTTCGGCGTCTGTTCTCTGCACACTCTGCATAACTGCATCCTGACGAGTAGAACAACAAATAAATGATGAAGGATAATTCAGATTATCTGCTGGGAAGCAGCAGCTCACACATGTGTGAAGACCCGGAAGTGAATGAATATCGCTTCCGGTTGGGAAACCCTTCCTTCAAAATAAAAGCATACCTTCAGCCTGTAGTCCAACTGATTAAACCCAAACACTAGTATGAATGGTGAGCCTCTGGGTCAGCTGAAGAACAATTAACCTTTTCATTCATCATTTATTTATATAACTTTTCAATCACTGCAGAGTACTTTACAAAACCTGCAGATGCATATACTGTATTTTGAATTGTCACTGCTGCTTAGTCCTCATCATCCAGTAAAAGACATGATTTAGAAGCCTTATTGGATAGGGCAAACAGTGGTGGATGAAGTCCCTTAAAGCCACACTTGAGTAAAAGTACAGATATCACCCATTAGAATATCACTTGAGTAAAAATCTTGAAGTATCTGATATTTACTGTACAAAGAAGAAAGAAGAAAATCCAGTTTTTCCTTCCCTCGTAGTTGCAAATAGCATGCAGCATGACCTGACATGCAGCCTGGACATGCACACTTGAGTAAAAGTACAGATATCTCAACAGAAAATGACTTTAGTAGAAGTTAAAGTCACCTATTAGAATATTACTTGAGTAAAAAATCTTAAAGTATCTAATATTTACTGTATTTAAGTATCAAAAGTAATTTTCTGATATTAAATGTATTGAAAATAAAAGTAAATGCTGTTAATAAAAAATCGAGTAAGTCAGAATTTTGAGATCTATTAAGTTTTTCCTCTTAACATGTACACCACCTTAATAATGGAGGCTACATAACACCTGAAGAACAAAGTCTTTACAACTTAAAAGGATTTAAAGAACAAATTCCAGTTTTTCCAGCATGATCTGACACGCAGCCTGCCTGGATTTGAGCAGCATTCGAAACTTATGTAAGGCTTTGAGAGCACTTTGTTTGTACTTGCACATCACGTGAATTATGTAACTTGCAAGCTAGGATTGCTGATTCACCAAACCTGCTTGCCTGCAATAGTAACGAGTAACGACGAGGCTTAGGGGAAATGTATCGGAGTAAAAGTACACATTTTATTTAGGAAATGTAGTGGAGCGAAAGGGAATATATTTATATTTATTATTGGAAATCAGTTAACAACACAAACCAATGACAAATATTGTCCAGAAACCCTCACAGGTACTGCATTTAGCATAAAAATATATGCTCAAATCATAACATGGCAAACTGCAGCCCAACAGACAACAACAGCTGTCAGTGTGTCAGTGTGCTGACTTGACTATGACTTGCCCCAAACTACATGTGATTATCATAAAGTGGGCATGTCTGTAAAGGGGAGACTCGTGGGTACCCATAGAACCCATTTTCATTCACATATCTGGAGGTCAAAGGACCCCTTTGAAAATGGCCATGCCAGTTTTCCTCGCCAAAATTTAGCGCATGTTTGGAGCGTTATTTAACCTCCTTCCCGACAACCTATGACATGGTTGGTACTGATAGATTCCTCAGGTTTTCTAGTTTCATATGATGCCAGTATCTTTACTCTAGCTTTAAAACTGAGCCTGGTCTAACCTCTGAAATATCAATTGCATTAAACGTGTTATATTTGACAGGCCTAATTACTTTGTTACATAATCAATTATTCGTTACAATCAAGTAGAGTGATGCCCCAAATAGCTCATATTAGTAAAAATGTTCATACAATTCAAAATGCACAAACAAATCTCTTTTCTAGGCTGCAGGCCACTTGAGCATTCTTGAAAGAACTGCCTCTTGACCTTGGTGTCTGCATGAGCATGACACTCCTCTGGGATACAAAAAGTAAACAGAGCCAGCCCTCATTCCTCCTGAGGGAGGGAGAAAGGAAGATAGTTGGTCCTAATGTGAGGTACGGAGGAATAAAATCTGCTTTTAGAGAAACTAAAAACACAAAACAGTAACAAACCTGTATTGCAGCCTACTTAACAGAACTAAACATGTATTAAAACACACATTTTCTATTTGTATTCAGTTATGAGCAACAGAAATAAAACAATCCAGACTGGTTTAATTAGCATCAGTTTTTATTGAATCAAAAATAATACAGTATAATATATTCCGCACCCACATAAATGACAACATCTATGTCAATATATATATATATATATATTTATCAAGCACAAACCACCACTGACCTATATATCTCAATACAAACTATTCTTACACAGCTGTAACGTGAGAGTAGCAGGTCTTGCTACAGGAGTATGGAATGGAGAGCCGTCTCGTGACTGATTGGTGGGCAGGTACCCGGTGTCACAGCGCTCCGTTCACTGGGTCAGGGAGGAAAGGCAGACAGCCGTGTCCGTAGTCAACATCAGGAATCCAACTTCTTTGTGTCCAGGTCTGTGTGCGTATCAGAATTAAATGGTCATTACAAATCACATCCTGTCATTATAGCCGTCTTCTTCATCTGCAGATTATTTGTCAGAATAATGTCAGAAAATAATGTTCATCACTATTCCCCAGAGTTGTCACATTCCAGTTGTTAGTTTTGTCCGACCAACAGTCTAAAAGCCAAAGGGAAAAACAAACAAACAAGAAATTCTCACATTTGAGAACAGCAAATGTTTGGCATTAAATAATTACTCAAATAAGTAGGCCTAATTATTTAAAATCACCTATTAATTTCCTGTTAGTTGACTAAGAGATTAATTGACTAATCGTATTTAGATTTTTATTTTTTTTACTATGCTGCTGTTGACAACTAATCCAATTTTAACTAATCCAGTTTTTAGTTGTTTTTTTTCCAATTTTAAGGTATCTAAAGTATCATCACAGTTATTCCTCCTTTAGTATGATAAAAAATAGAATAGGTGAATAAAACTTGCAAAAATGGAATTGCTTGATCTACATGGCTCAGGGCTGTCTTAAGGCGGACGCCTAGGGCACCAAATAACATAAAAAACTAATAATTATAAAAGTGTAAATTGTCGTGAAACTGACTTAACACTTTTAAGCCAACAATATCAGGGACCAATTGTTTATTTATGTTATAATAATAAAATAAAATAAAATATATTTTTCACATTTATTATTAAATAACCACAATAATAATATTTAATGATATATAATAATAATAAAATAAAAAAATATATTTTCATATTTATTATTAAATAATCATAATAATAATAATATTTAATTACATATAATAATAATACTATTAATAATAATCAAATATGTTTTCACATTTATTATTAAATAATCATCATAATCATATTTAAGTATATATAATAATAATAATAATAATACTATTAATAATAATAAAATAAAATATATTTTTCACATGCATTTTTTGAATAATAATAATCATATTTAATTATATATAATAACAACAAT
>CAKAOH010020814.1:26631-46474 GCA_916701665.1 Sebastiscus tertius
ATATATATATATTTGTAATTATATATATATATATATACATACACATACATATATATATATATACATATATATATATAAATAATGATATATATCATTATATATATACTGTATCCAGTAAATATATTTTTTGGGCAAGATATGGCCTGACATGCCCTGTTATGTCTCTACCTATGAGAGTGACCTAACAGGTGGAACAAAGCAAACTAGTATTACCAAACATAGATTGCAGCAATTAACTGTGATCACAAGAACAGCAGACGTTGATCACCTGACACATTTATGGCAGTAATCTGCTTGGAGTCTGCAGGATCTGGTTGTTAGTTATGCAAATATCCCAGTAGGAGGAGGTTGTTTTTCCTTTATCACAAAGGCCGACTGTTTTCAACACCGAATAAACACCAAATCTTCCAGACTATAAATGCACATAGTTACCTGTAAACATATGGAGGATATAATAGTTCATCAAGAAGAGCAGCTCTTGGTTCTCCTCCTCTTCATCTCGCTGTTGTGAAGTTTCTCAGCTATCTTCCTCTCGTGTCCTGCAGGGACATGGCGGTTTGTGTTCAGCTCGATCTCTCTCTTGGATCTGCCTTTTCCACAAGCATGACACGAGAACTCCAGCAGGTTGTAGTAGTCGTATTGGTCGTAATATGTCTCCTCGAAGGAGACGAATCTTTCCATGTCTGTCGCCATTAGGAGACAAAGAGAGAGCAGTTCTTCTGAACCAGACGAGTCTCCGAGTCTGTGAGTCTCTGAGAGTAAACAGATGAAGTCACTCTGTGTTTATATACAAGGAGTCACGTGATCTGGCTGGGACTCTTTCTGACTCAGGAAATGTGGACACATTGTTCTGGATGTAGGAACATGTTGCTATTTGTTCATATTATTTCCCTTTGTATGATTTTTTTTGTTAACAAATTTCACATTAATTTTAACAAATGCATTCATTTGTCTATTTATTAATAAATATTTTATATTAATGCACTATTCATCTATTGTAACATTTTGATGCTACATAAATGTTACATATAAGAACATTACACATTAAAATATATTTTGATCCCTAATCTGAGTATCAGTATATAACTGAATTATATATTAAAGGGACTGTTAGTAAGAATCAGAAATTGATTGTAACAGCGACACCTGTGGACGTTAAGTCAACGAAAGTCAGCGTCGTGTTACTCACGCTTGCCCATGTGCACGCGCTACGTGAATGTGAGTGAGCATCCGTCAAAACGGTGAGGCCCCATATCGTGCTAATTTTCAGGTCAATACTTGTATTTTGTGTTTCTACTAGAACATGTTTACATGCTGTAATGTTCAAAAAGATCTTTATTCTCCTCATACTGCCTGCCTGAATATGCCTGTATTTACCTTCTGTCTGAAACGCTCTGCATTTCAACGGAATTGCAACGAAATTGCGTTGCTATGCAACAGCTTGGGTCCATGTTTACTTCCTGTCAGCTGATGTTATTTACATACACTGAAACAGGAAATAAACTGGGAAACATTTAGAATGTTTATGTTTAAAACTGTGAAATTGTCTATATATATTGTATATTTGTGACATCATATATGGACAGAAATCCTAACAGCTTGTTTCCAACGCACAATTTCTGAAATTGGGCTTTGTGTATTTCTCCATATGTTCATATATGGCCATATATCAGATTTTTGTCTGGGTTATATGCAGGGTCTGAAATTAAGTTTTTCCTCACCTGCCACTCTGGCAGGTCACTGAACATTTCTATCGGCCACTCGATTTATTTGTCTGCCACTCCTGAAATCTATGTAGAACGCTTTAGAATTGTAAACACTGAGTCAGTGGTACCAGACACTAGAAATATGGAATATATTATGTAACCTGACTATTTTAACTCAGGAATTGCCTTTTAAAAATAATATTTCCTAATATAAGGCAATCCTATCTGCCATGGCGGTTGGCGATATATAGGTATTGACGATAACTGTGATATTTAAAAACGAAATATTGATATCATGTTAATAATACACTATGATAATATTGTATAAATAAGCGTTCAGTTTTTATGCACCAAATATTTGGAACCAGCTCCCAGAAAACTGCAGGACCACTCCAACTCTGAGTTCTTTTAAATCAAAGCTTAAAACTTTCCTGTTTGCTGCTGCCTTTTATTAAACCAGATAATGATCTTATTCTGCACTAGAGCTTTTGTGTTATACTCTAACTTAGCTTCTATCCTAGCTTGTTTTTATTTTGTTCTGTAATGTTTTTATGTTTTTATAACTGTTTTAATTATGTCTTAATGTTCTTTTGCACTTTGTCGCAATGTTCTTGAATGTTTATGTAAAGCACTTTGAATTGCCCTGTTGCTGAAATGTGCTATACAAATAAAGCCGCCTTGCCTTTAATATATACTGCATGTTCATATATGGCCATGTATCAGATTTTTGCATGGGTTATATGAGATAAATAATTTAGCATTGTGCATTGTTATAAACCTATATATGACCTTATTTGCTTGCATATGATATGGTTAAAGTGTCCTCATAGTGGTACATAAACCAGTGCTTATATGATGCTCTGTGTTTAGCTCCTCCTCCCAGGGCCCCGCCCCTCACGGTAAATCACGTGCTGACGTCATCTCTCCACGTCGCAGTCTCTGTCTGTGTCTCCGGCAGCGCTCCGCTCTGCGTATGTATGCGTGTCTCCAGCTAAGGCCAGAGAGTGATGGCGGCGCCCGTCCTGAGAGTGTCCACCCCTCGGTGGGAGAGAATAGCCCGGCTCCTCGTCTGCCTGCTGGGCGTGCTGCTGTCTCTCTACGCCTTTCACGTGGAGCGGGAAACGGCTCGGGATCCCGGCTACACGGCTCTGTGCGACGTCAGCAGCTCCATCAGCTGTTCGAAGGTCTTCAGCTCGAGGTGATTTGAATTCAGTCAAAGAGCCGCTCAATGAGGCTGCTGCTCTCTGCTAGTGAGGCTCTCTGCTAGTGAGGCTGCTGCTCTCTGCTAGTGAGGCTGCTCTCTGCTAGTGAGGCTGCTCTCTGCTAGTGAGGCTGCTCTCTGCTAGTGAGGCTGCTCTCTGCTAGTGAGGCTGCTGCTCTCTGCTAGTGAGGCTGCTGCTCTGCTAGTGAGGCTGCTGCTCTCTGCTAGTGAAGCTGCTCTGCTAGTGAGGCTGCTGCTCTCTGCTAGTGAGGCTGCTCTCTGCTAGTGAGGCGGCTGCTCTCTGCTAGTGAGGCTGCTCTGCTAGTGAGGCTGCTGCTCTCTGCTAGTGAGGCTGCTCTGCTAGTGAGGCTGCTGCTCTCTGCTAGTGAGGCTGCTGCTCTCTGCTAGTGAGGCTGCTGCTCTGCTAGTGAGGCTGCTGCTCTGCTAGTGAGGCTGCTGCTCTCTGCTAGTGAGGCTGCTCCTCTCTGCTAGTAAGGCTGCTCTGCTAGTGAGGCTGCTGCTCTCTGCTAGTGAGGCTGCTGCTCTCTGCTAGTGAGGCTGCTGCTCTGCTAGTGAGGCTCCTGCTCTCTGCTAGTGAGGCTGCTCCTCTCTGCTAGTAAGGCTGCTCTGCTAGTGAGGCTGCTGCTCTCTGCTAGTGAGGCTGCTGCTCTCTGCTAGTGAGGCTGCTGCTCTGCTAGTGAGGCTCAGTGAGGCTGCTGCTGCTCTCTGCTAGTGAGGCTCAGTGAAGCTGCTCTGCTAGTTAGGCTCAGTGAAGAAGCTGCTGCTCTGCTAGTGAGGCTGCTGCTCTCTGCTAGTGAGGCTGCTGCTCTCTGCTAGTGAGGCTGCTGCTCTCTGCTAGTGAGGCTTCTGCTGCTCTGCTAGTGAGGCTGCTGCTCTGCCAGTGAGGCTGCTGCTGCTCTCTGCCAGTGAGGCTGCTGCTGCTGCTCTGCCAGTGAGGCTGCTGCTGCTCTCTGCTAGTGAGGCTGCTGTTCTCTGCTAGTGAGGCTGCTGCTCTGCTAGTGAGGCTGCTGCTAGTGAGGCTCTCTGCTGCTCTCTGCTAGTGAGGCTGCTGCTCTCTGCTAGTGAGGCTGCTGTTCTCTGCTAGTGAGGCTGCTGTTCTCTGCTAGTGAGGCTGCTGTGCTCTGCTAGTGAGGCTGCTGTGCTCTGCTAGTGAGGCTGCTGCTAGTGAGGCTCTCTGCTAGTGAGGCTGCTGCTCTGCTAGTGAGGCTGCTGCTAGTGAGGCTCTCTGTTGATCTCTGCTAGTGAGGCTCTCTGCTGCTCTCTGCTAGTGAGGCTGTCTGGGCGGTTCAAACTGTCACTCTCAAGTTAGCAAAGGCTAACTGCAAACTGTAACCACCGGCGTGCTTCTGAGCTGTTCATTAAATAACATGTCTGGAATAAGTTAACTTTTAGCTCACCATTCACCAAGCACATCATCAGCTACAATGAAGCTAACTCTGCTAACCGTTAGTTAACGTACACTTCTGTTAGCCAGTTAGCTATCAATGGTTAGCCGTTGGTAAATTTAAACCAACCGTTAAGTTGCCGTTAGGTTACGGCAACTTAACGGTTGATTTAAACGTACCAACGGCTGACCGTTGGTACGTTTAAATCAACCGTTAAGTTGCTGTAGCTAACGTTAACTGCTCTGTGTATGAATGTATGAATGGGGTTACACATCTGTAACACCCAACTTTAGCATAAAAGGTTGATGTTAGCTTGCTCAGACTAACGTTGTGTGATGTCGCTGAATGAGTTCATTCATTCCGCCCACTAGAACTGTGCTTTTTGGTGGTTAGCTGACTTCATTTTGATGAAATGGGGGTAACTTTCTAAGCTAGCTAGCTAGCTCACGTTAGCTGTCAAGCTGCTGTCATTAGCTGCCTAACCCTATCTAGCTTAATGAAGCTAACTCTGCTAACCGTTAGCTAACCCATTTGTATACTTCTTTTAGCCAGTTTGCTACCAACGGTCAGCCGTTGGTACATTAAACCAAACCGTTAAGCTGGTTTAATTTACCAACGGCTGACCGTTGGTAAATTAAAACAACCGTTAAGTTGCTTAGCAACGTTAACTGCCCGTACTGCTCTGTGTATGAATGAGTTACACATCTGTAACACCCAACTTTAACACAAAAAGTTGATGTTAGCTTGCTCAAACTAACGGTATTGTTACATGTGTGTTGTTTGCTGAATGAGTTCATTCATTCCTCCCACTAAAACTGTGCTTTTTGGGTGATAAGCTGACTTATAAATTGGGGCTAACTTTCTAACCTGCTAGCTAGCTAGCTAGCTCACGTTAGCTGTCAAGCTGCTGTCATTAGCTACCTAACCCTACCTAGCTCAATGAAGCTAACTCTGCTAACCGTTAGCTAACCCATTTGTATACTTCTATTAGCCAGTTAGCCATCAACGGCCAGCCGTTAATTAAACCAACCGTTAAGTTGGTTTAATTTAAAAACCAACCGTGAAGTTGTTGATAGGTTAGCTAACGTTAACTGCTCTGTGTATGAATGAGTTACACATCTGTAACACCCAACTTTACCACAAAAAGTTGATGTTAGCTTGCTCAGACTAACGTTACTGTTGCATGTGTGTTGTTTGCTGAATGAGTCCATTCATTCAGCCTACACAAAACTGTGATTTTTTGGTGGTTATCTGACTTAATGTTGATAAATTGGGGTAACTTTCTAACCTGCTAGCTAGCTCACGTTAGCTGTCAAGCTGCTGTCATTAGCTGCCATGCTAATGTCACCGGGCAGCTCTCAGTCAGTCCAAGGGGTTACACCAAACACCCACAGCTACCTGAAGGGACAGAGTAGAGAGCTGCAGCAGAGGTCAGTGGAGGGACTAGTAACAACATTATAGTTTCACTGTTGCTAACCATCGATACTAGATAGATAAATTTGCCACAGCTACACAGATAAAAGCTGCTGCTGGAGTTTTACTCTAGTTATGTGTCCATTGCAAGCAGTCATTTAAAAATAACACCACTTTTACAGTCTTTAGATCACAGTTCTTTTATTAAAACAACTCTATTAAGTTCCCATACCAGTTTGAACTATGACTCAAAGGAACCCCACCTACTGACTGATAGATTGAGAGTCTTTGCGGGCCTTGAGCAAATACAAAGCGTTCACAGGAATGTAACTTGTCTAGGACTTGTAAAGTGAGGGAGTATACTCACTGTCTGAGTATTAGAGACAGTCGTTCCTTTGCCACCTAAGATAAGCTGTTAAACAATCAGCTATGTGATTACAAATAGTGCAGTAAATGACCGAATGAAAGACATCATTTCTTCCCTCTCAATGAAGAATCTTAGCAGTGTATATGTCACGGTACCAGAAATCTAGTAGTCGATACCAATACCAGTGAATTTACACGATTCTCGATACCAATTTGATACTGCGGTTAAAAAAAACAATAAATCCCATGTAATTCAACACGCACTCCTTTTATTAAAACATTTGAACATTACAAAGAACAGAGGCCTTTAAGTAATAAATAAAAAGAAACGTCTATTAACATTGCAACAGAACAGTGGCATGTAGCCTTCAAGTATTTAAAACAAACAATATTGTCTGGATGTCTGTCTTTGAGGTGCTAAATTGGAAGTATTTCCTCCTTTTGGAAAGAAAAGTACGACGGCACCGTTACTGCACCGCATACTGGTTTTTGCGAATCTATTATTACTCCTTGTAAATCCGCCTCGAACGCAAAGTACTTCCATACCCGACTCTTGCTACTTGTTTTCTCAACGAGTTGAGGCGGAGGTAGCGCTACAGCAACTTCCATCTTTCACGTCTCTTATGTTCTGTTTGTTCTGTCCATTTATGTCTATGTTAAGCATCCTTGGGTTTCTTGAAAAGCGCTATATAAATCCAAGTTGTTGTTGTTATTATTATTATTATTATTATTATTATTATTATTACGTCTCGTGTTGTTGTTTTTTTCCCATGCTGTTACGGCATTCTTCTTCTTCCTTTATTTCACGGCAGATGAGAATACTTTTAAGCGTATACTGCCCCCATTAGATCCAGAAGAATCGCATCTCCAGTACCTACGCGCCGATACCAAATGACCATTACCGAACATAACGAATACCGTCACATTTTTTGAATTTTGGTACCCAGTTGGTACCGAAGTATCGGTTCTCGTGACAATTCTAGCAGTGTCTATTTCAGTCTAATCTCTAATGCCATCAAGGTCTAGTGAGTAAGTGAATACCATATATTTGGTGATGCAGCTTATTGTATTTGTTTTGTGCATGTATCTGTTTAACATAAAGTCTTGACAAACTAGCCACAATGTCTACTGTAGTGAAAATAACCAAAAGCATGTCTGCCTGCAATGTGGGAAAACATCACATCATTTATTATACACAAGGAGAATGATTTCAAGTGGCAAATGGAATGAGATTGCTAAACATTTTGCGCACTTAGAGATGCATGCTATTTATTAAAAAAAAAGATTTAAAAATGATAACATACTTGCATAAAAGCTTTTAAATTGTATCATCCCCAACTCTTACCAGCATTCTTCCCAGATATTTTATAGTATTGTGTTTAGAAGTCGACTCTTGAGAACTTTGCTGCCTGTTTGGCAGGTCACGGTCACGGTTTTTGGTCAAGAGATTTTATCTCAATTCGTTTTACCTAGTTACATAAATAAAAAGTCTGTGGCATAATTGGGAATGTTGTTGTGGTAAATGAGAAGAAATACCACAAATGTCTGAGTTATTGAACCAGCCTCTTATCTCCATGCTCCTACTGTATTTTAGCCTCAAATGAGACATGGAAAACGTCATACTGAATTAATTCTAATGTTCACTAAAACATGAATAGTGATATACCTGTATAGTTATACATGAAAGAGTATGTATGTAAATAGATCAGTGTGTATTCGAGCATTTTCAAATTATCTACAGGTCTTCTATGCTGGAACTTACTCTTTGAGAAAGACTGTTTCTGACGGCGCAAAAAAAGTGTGTGAAAAACCTGTTTACTGAACATGTTGAATAAGTTCCCACTGAGTGAAACTCGTGCTGCTTTTAAATAGCCTAAGCATATGACTGCACTCCTATCTTATCTTTAGGTGTGCTGGATGTTGTCGTTTTCTTGGAAAGAAAAATCCATTGGCACATAAAAATATTGTGACAGACTCAAAGCAGCAGGGAGTAGAATTGGAGCAAATATGATTTAAAAAGTTATTTTTATGAAACGGTTGTGTCTAAGACGGGTAATATGAAAACAATTACATTCCTGTGTCCTCTGGTGCTCCTAATGGCATGTGCAAGATTTCACAGACTGGAGGAAAACAACCAATCAGAGTCGAGCTGAGGCCTGTACTACGAAGTGTATCTTCTCGTTATCTGGCTTCACTAACCCTAACAACCGAGATCACGCTAAGCGGTCCTACAAAGGTGGTTATCAACTTGGTAAATCAAGTCTGGTTATGAGCGTGTTGACATGAACAGGGAGGTGTTTGCAGCAATTGACCAACATGGACAAGTCCACAGATTTGCAGACAGACAGGCAGAGCGGCACATTTTACAAAGAGTAAACTATATTAGACAAATACGAAGAAATTAAACACATAATCCAGACTAAAAGTAACACAGTTGGAGCTGCCAAATGCAGGAAGAACAACTGGCAAAAGAAGAAACTCCCTATGTGTGAATACGTAAATTAACAGACTTATTAATTTAACAGAACACTCAAAAATAAGATATACTCGTCAGATATAAATAGCTTTTTAACATACAACAGATGGCTGGATTACACCTAATCATGCCCAGTAATAATATTGCGGCTTGTCTGACTATTTGAACCTTCTTTCAACTGCGTCCCCCCTCTCAGGCGGTGTGAAACGGACTCAAGAGGAAGTTAAAAAATAAGTATGAAAATATAATTCAAAGCAGTAAGCAACCACAGCATACAGCCACCTGTCCTTCCTGCATTTGTCAGTTTAAACTGTGTTATTTTTAGTCTGGATTATGTATTAAACTTCATATGTGTGTAATATTACCATACGATCCCCGACTGAGCTTTGATTGGTCAGTGGAAGGTGCTTTTATACGAGCTGATTTCTTATCTGGAACATAACCTGCTCCGGAGCAAGTTAGGTGTTCAGCATACCATGGCGATCTACCTCGGTAAGAAGTGATCCACCTTCGTAGGCAGGAAAACCCAGGGTTAACCCTGAAGTTACCTCGCTAACGCCAAATCCTGCTTCGTCGTACAGGCCTCTGGAGCCTTACCGTATCTGAGCAGCTGTCAATCACTCGCAAACACTGATCAAACGGTCAAACCAGGCAGCGCTGATCAAATATGTATCAATATTCTGTTACTGTAATGCCTATTTCTGGCCTCAAATGTTTTCAGAAACATCCTTTAGTGTACTGGCAGCCATGTTGAGATCAGTTGAGAAAATAACAAGCTCCGCCCACCAGACGGAGAAAACTTTCTCATTTTACAGCTAAACAGTACACTACAAGATGTTTCTGAAAACATTTTACGCAAAAAAGGCATTACATTATCAGAATATTAATTCATATTTGATCAGCGCTGCCTAGTTTGACCATTTGATCAGAGTTTGGGATTGATTGACAGCTGCCTCCGTTGAATGAACAGCCAATAGGAACGCTCTCTCTCTGAAATGACCGGTGATTGGCCAGTCTCCCGTCATGGGCTAGATTTTTTAAAGCCTGAAAACAGAGACAAGAGGAGGTGCAGAACTCTAGTTTTCTTCCAGAACACTTGAATTACAATATGCTGAAAGGTTATAATGGAAAAACATTCTGCCTACTCCCACTTTAACAGTTTCACAGCAGGGCAAAAGCTTCAGTTTTACTAGGGCACAAACTGTAACGAGACCTGGTATGTTGCGTAGGTTTAGTGGTGAACAACAGTTGAAAATGAGAGAATATTTCATCAGCACCAGTGGTTGCGCCACAGGCAAATTAAATGTCACCCTCCTGAGACAGTAATAATAGAGTTCTTAACATCAGACAAACTCAATAAAAGGGTTGCCTTTTAACGGGCTCTCATCTGTCACGCGCACCAAAGAATTTGGTGGGACAACTTCAGCCTTGATGGTGGTCATGTGTCCATTGCAGTTAATAAATGCTTTTTGTTTTGCAGCATTTGTTTTTAAGCTTCTAAAAAGTCCATATTTAGTTAATTAATTGATTAGTTAATTCATTATCAACAGAAAATTAATTGTCAACTATCATAAAATGACATATTGAAACGATAATGGACTCTTTTTACTGTTTTGTGATATTTGTAGACAAAACAATGAATCCAGAAAATGATCAGCGGATTAATTGATAAAAAAAGTAATCATTTGTTGCAGCTGTAGTTCACTAAACACTAAAATAGTTTTCTGTAAATTCTAATTTTTGCCTATCCTAAAACCAGGGTTGTCAATCGATTAAATTATTTAATCGCAAATTAATCAATTTTTTTTTTTATCTTTTCCAAATGTACCTTGAAGGGAGATTTGTCAAGTATTTAATACTCTTATCAACATGGGAGTGGGAAAATATGCTTGCTTTTTGCAAATATATGTATATATTTGTTATTGGAAATCACTTAACAACACATAATGACAAATATTATCCAGAAACCCTCACAGGTACTGCATTTAGCATAAAAAATATGCTCCAATCATAACATGGCAAACTGCAGCCCAACAGGCAACAACATCTGTCAGTGTGTCAGTGAGCTGACTTGACTATGACTTGCCCCAAACTGCATGTGATTATCATAAAGTGGGCATGTCTGTAAAGGGGAGACTCGTGGGTACCCATAGAACCCATTTACATTCACATATCTGGAGGTCAGAGGTCAAGGGACCCCTTTGAAAATGGCCATGTCAGTTTTTCCTCGCCAAAATTAAGCGTGAGTTTGTAACGTAAGCTACAACCTCAGTAATCGCAATTTGCATTTATGCGTTAAAGAAATTTGTGGTGTTAAAATTAATTTGCGTTAACGCGTTATTATCATGACAGACCTACCTAAAACACAATTTTGCTAAAAACCGAACCTTGCTCAGTCAGTACTTTAAGTTCCTAGACAACAAACTAATTAGGAAGACCTGGGTCTGATTGCTGCATACTGTTTTCTTCTTATCCCATTTCCACTCATTTAGTTTGACTCATTTGGTTTTGATAGTCCTCAACTGTTTAGTTTGTTGGTTTCTGTCCTCCTGAAGTCAAGTTGTAACCGCCTTCTCTGCTGATGTTTCCGTGTGGTCTAGGTGGGGTCGAGGATTTGGACTCCTGGGCTCAATTTTTGGAAATGACAGCGCACTGAACCAACCCAACAGTGTCTACGGGATCGCCTTTTATGCCTTTCAGCTCCTACTAGGTAAGCTGTCATTTTATTCAGGGTAATCTGTTGGTATTGCAAATCTCCCAAGCCATGGCTCTAGCAACTAGTGCTGACTCAACACTTTGCCTTCCTCTGTCATTGCTGCATTTTTCCAAAACTGACTCACATGACACATGAGATCATATTTAGTAGTCATGTATAAATAGAATTAAATAGATAACTCGAAAGCCTGTACTTTATGAAGCTCACCTGACTGAACTGCAATCAATATTTAGATTTTTTTGGACTTAATTCTAATTTATTTCTACTAAGATTTAGGGGAATAAGAAAATATTGAGTATTGCGATATTACGTTTTGTGATACTGTATCGATTCTCAAAAACACTGTATCGATCTTTGATTAATAGCTTTCATGCAAAGATGAATTATGCCCACTCAAAGTAGTATTATGATGTTGGATGTTACAGGGACTGTGATAAATGCAATTGCAGATCCCACTGTTCTGATTGCATAACTTTTCAGAGTAATCATACATATTTTTCCTTATGTGTGACTTGTTTTAACTCGTCCCCTCAGTACATTGATGATGTCGCTGACTCAGTCATGCTGGTTCGACATGATGTTTGCCTGCTGAGTGGCCTGTAGGCCTCCCTGGCCACCTGGCGCTGGCACAGAACAAGAGGTCCTTTTAGCCACAGCAGTTAGCACTCATTTGACTAACACAATAGCAGCCCAGATAAGCCAAACTGCTACAGCGGGTCAAGATTTCCATATTTAAGGCAAGAGAGCACTCAGTTTCAGAAGTTTCATTATTTTGGACCGTTTATCCTCGGATTAATGCCGGTGTACAGCATGGGACTACTGTCAAAAATGACTTTACTGTACACTCAAATGCTGAAATTAAGTGTCAAATTAATGCTATAGTTGCGCCTTTTCCCATTATATTTTCCTTTATTGTAATTTAGTGTTATGAAGAGAATAGGGGTGGGCAATGTGGATAAAATCCTAATACAAATTTACATTTACATTACTATTTTATATTTACTTGTGTGATTTCTCCTTTTGTATTTAGATATTTTATGAGCATAGTTGAAGGAACCAGAGACTAAAGATTTTGCCAATGACTGCTTTGCTGGAATTGGCAAATGACAAATACAGAACCTTTAACAATGTGGAAAAATATCATGATATAGTACATTTGCACGAAAATCAATTGAGAATCTGTAAAAGGATGAAATAACCACCATTAATATTTGTTTTGTCTGGTATTTAGATTGCTGGATTGTCCAAAAACAAAGTACTTCATCACAATTGTGTGAATATCATAGAGATAACAATACAATATGTCCATAAAGCAGTTCTGCTCATTGATTTTGCGACATTGCCCACACTGGTCTAATACACCCAGAGATATTAATAGTTACAGGACATTACACGTCATGGAAAAATCTTTTGACAATTGACAAATCTCTCACCTGATGGTATATAATTTGTCTTGTATTGTTTATATCATCCAACCCTAGAAGAGGACATACTGTCAGAATGTGTTCTGGTCATTTCCCATGCTAAAAGAGACTTTTCATGTACTACTACAACTTCTAAATGTCTGGTAGTGATTGATGTTACCACCTGTATGAGCCCCCAGTGGTGGAAGAAGTACTTCAATCTTTTACTGAAGTAAAAGTAGCAATGCTGCAGTGTAGAAATACCATTACAAGCATTCAAAGTTTTACTTGAGTAAAAGTACAAAAGTACCAAAAGTAAAAATAGTCACAATGCAGAATGGCCCATTTCCGAATAATATGCAGCATATTGGATTATAATGACTCAGTGAATTAAATGTATTTATTAAGTCAATAAGACGCAAAAATATATATCTTTTTCAATAGTTTTATATACGGACTTTTGTAAAAAAAATTATGATTTTAGTTCAGTATTTGTGGATTAGATTTAGTTTTGATAATCTGTATCGCAAAGTAACAAGTAAGTAAAGCTTTGAAATAAATGTAGCGGAGTAATTTGCCTCTGAGTTGTTGTGAAGTAGAAGTATAAAGTAACATAAAATAGAATTACTACAATTAAAGTACAAGTACCTCAAAATTATACTTAAGTGCAGTACTTGAGTAACTCCCCACTGCATTGTATTTATGTCATTTCATAATCTATCATTAATAATCACTGAAACAGACAACGTGTAATCACTGATTTTATTTGGACACTCATTATATTAAATCAAGCATGCCTGTTATTAACGCCTCTCTGTGGTTTCAGTGAGCCGTTACAGCCCTCAGACATGCAGTTCATTCATGCCTTAAGAACTGTCAATCTGTGTGACTCACACATGATGTGCAGACATGCCAGAAACTGTTCACCTGGGTATTCTGCTAGTAAACTTTCAAAGGCGTCAGATTACTGTTCTGTTCACACTACACAACTTGCTGTCTCGTAATCTGGAGTCTTTAAGTCGTTGTGATTTTCATACTACATGACTGACCGGCGACGGGAGGTCACACACTACAAGATCTCTCAGTGGGAGGAATCCCAGATGACGTCTCCAAACTACGTTTTGTCACAAAAACACAAGCGAGTGGCGACGCGGGTGTGGTCATGATTGTTGATGTTGTCGTTGACACGTGTTCACATAACAGCCTGTTTCCTCGCGTCTTTAAAGGGGAACTACGCCCATTTTCAAAATTCGATCCTATTGTCTTAGACGGTCAAAAACATGAACAACTTTCTCCCAAATCCAAAAACTTCAAAACTCCAAAAAAATCAGGGTTGAAGTTGTGTAGTGTGAACTAGGCATAAGAGAACCCAAGAACCGACTATTTCATTTTCAGGTATGCAACAGCAACAACATTGTTACGAACCTAATGAAATGTCACAAACGCAAACACTGAGGAAACTTGGCCTTAGAACTGTGACTGCATCTCATGTGACAACAGAATAATATGAGTAGTCTATTCAGTGTTTAAGCTGAATGTCATCACGAGGAGGCTGGTTACATAAATAGAGAACTATCTGACGCTGAAAGCTCTGAGGAAACAGCAGAGTCATCAGGTTACTTGTGTGTTCTAAGGTTGTGTCTGTTTTATTTTTTTTAACAGTTATTTGCCTAAGCTTTAGTTTGTGTTTCTCGCCGTAGGAATGACTGTCAGTGCAATGGCCGCCCTTATTCTCATGACGACATCCATCTTGTCGGTGGTGGGTTCGCTCTACCTGGGCTACATCCTCTACTTTGTCCTAAAGGACTTCTGCATCATCTGCATCACCACATACGCGCTGAACTTCATTCTCTTTATTCTCAACTACAAGCGACTGGTTTACTTGAACGAGGCCTGGAAGCAGCAGCTTCAGGCCAAGCAGGACTAAGCTGTCGAGAACGGCAAGAAAAATGCGATAAACAAACAAACAAACAAAAAGAAAAAAAAGAAACGTGACCTCTGAACATTTGACTTGCCACCAGGAGACCTTGCTTCCAAACAATGTTTATTCTGCTGTGTGTTCAAAAAAATGAAGAAATTTAACTTAAATGTTGGGGCCTGACATCTCAATGTTGCAAACACGGAAGGATTTGTAAGTGAAAGATGATTTTTTTTTTTTTTTTTTTTTTTCTTTTAATTTCTTTTTCCTTGTTTAACATTGTACTCACTTAAGGACGGGGCTGGCTGTGTGTGTGCGTGTATGTGTGTGGGGAAACACGTCAACCCGAGCAAGCAGAGGCAGAAACGACGGAGGACAGCTCTCTTTTGAACAAAAAGGATCGCAGAATGGAAGAAAACGGGACATTAAAGGGGTTTACTTGAAACGGTTAGAACGGTCCTATTACTGCACAGAGGATCTGCACTAAAAACTCGGAACCGAATAATGGGTCCCCAAATTAGAAAAACACTCATTAGGTTATCGTACAGTTTGCAGATAAGGTTCTACGGCGGGGCGGGAGGGTTGGCAGGGGGGCAAAACGATTAACATTTATACCGAGTAGTTTCTTTTCATGTTTACACTTTGTAGTATGTTTCTTTTATGAAGAGGACCACTAAAATTAAACACAGGACAATGTGAGATATTGTGTGTAGATCAGTCAGATTTGTTTGTTTTGCAATTCTGTAAATAGCTGCTGAGCAATATTCCAGGCTAGATTGTGATTTAGTGTTGACACAAACCTTTAAGGAAAAACAAACCCCACCAACAAAACAGGAGAAAACATCTGGAACAAACAGTGATAAAGATCACGGTTAGGTGAAGATGTGCTCGGGACATCTTCCGTCCCGTAATCCTGGTCAGGCATGCGGTTCAGAGTTCTTTGTTGTAAGTGGTTATTGTTTCATCTGAAGCCACCGACACAAGTCTTTTAAACAGAACTTCTTTTCACCAAGTTTGCATAAAGGCACCCTCACTCTTTTCTTTTCTTCTTTTTTTTTGTGTGAAAAGCATTCCTGACCTCCACACAAGTGGGATCCATAAAGACTTATGTGCCTAAAGGAGTGTTAAGGTGAATTACCTTAATTTCTTTTTTTTGTTTTCTCTTTTTTTTTTACGTTTTGGTGGGGTGGGTGGGGGGGTAATGTTATGTTAACACCAGTTCTGCTCGTTTGTTTTATTGTCACAGGTCCAAGGCTTTATTTTTATGATCACAGTTTTGTAAATTAAGATACCAGTGAAGTGTTTCTCCCTCCCTAATAGAGTCTCATGAGGTAGCGAAAGGCTGCTACACTGTGATTGTCTGCTGAAGTGTAGAGTGAGAGCCCCGGCGGCGGAGGCATCTCTTATCTTGCTGTTTTTAATTGCGTTGATGCTCATCTGGCTTTTGTTCACTGTCCAGCCTGTGTACATTTGATGTCAATTGAACAGTAACGGTGATCTTGCCAAGCTGAGTTACAGTTCATTTGCAGGATGTGAACAAAACTTGTCATGTTTTACGTTGACACGAGCGGCAGAAGCGTAACAAGGTGTAAGAAAACAAAAAACAGTATGTTAAGCCATATGTGGGATTTTTGCTCCAGTAGGAAAGATATCCAGGTCGCTGACAGACACTGAAGCTTTTCATGAAGTGGCTGATCTCTAACATAGCAAGGTTTGTACAGAGAGAGATCACGGTATGGGGGAAAAGCAACCACAGCTGGTAGTGGCTTTGCTAGAAATCCACAGTATTGCCAGTTCAGTTCAGCACCGAGTAGGACCGTTGTCTCTTTTCCATCCAGAATCCACTGATTTTAAAGCATCCTACATGTCAGATGCATGGTACACTATCTCCTGGCTTTAAACATATGTTGGCACATCGGACAATCTTACACATACTGTCAAAGATCCAGAAGAGTCGTAGTAATAACTGTAATAATGTGATTAATCTGTGGTGTTAAACCAGCTTGTTAATAGTTTCCATCACTGCTAGTCTCTTTGCCCCTTCACTTTAATAGCATTCAAGTTCTCCCTGACAGTTTGCGTGTGGGGCGAGGGTTGTTTAAGTATTGATGATGGCGACTGCCAGGAAAGTAATCTCAGTGACGTGCTTCCTGTGATAACATATGAAGTCATCGCTCGTCTATGAGAATGGAACTTGAGGTGGTACTTTTTTTCCCCCCAGGATATTGTCAATGTGAAATTGTCTGTTTGTGCATGTTGTAACCCATTTACTACTTCTCATATATAGACTGTTACATTAATGTTACCCATTTTCCAAAGCATAATGTGTGCTATATATTTGAGATAGTTTTTCCTATATACCAGGCAGACAATGGTTTCCATTCATTTCACTATGTGACGAGACACACTTTAAGAGATGCTTCCAGCACTTAATCCCCCTCACAGAGAAGCTTGTATATACTGTTCACTATGTCAATGTTTGTCCTTTGGGTTTCAGTATAACCGATAAATGTGATGCAGTTTGGCAGCCTGCTAGCCACTGAATCACTAAATGAATAACCTAACTTAAAGGAGTGCTCCACCAATTTAGCATACAATCCTATAGACCCTTTTACAGCCGACACCACGGTTACGTCACGGTGTTGTTAGCTGGAGGCAATACAAAGGAAAGACTGAAGGCAACACACAAATTCCCTCAGAGTAGTAGGCTAAAACACATCAAAAATGTCATCTTGCTGTGTTGTTGGGTGCCAGAATCGATATTGCATGCAAGCTACAATATTGGCGAAGAGAGAAAATGTTGCTAATAATTTAGCTAAGGTTAGCAGGAGTTAGCCTTCTGACAACCGTAGCATCACGTTAGCTAAGTTATTCTGTCTCCACCTACGCTCGGCCCAGAGAAATACGTCACCATGTTTCCTAACATAAAAGGGGTCCATAACATTTATTCAAAATCGATGCAGCAAAACCAGAGTCACTTTTTATTCCATGCATTCTTCTTTCTTGTCAAAACATGGTGCCTACATTACCCACAATACAACTCGACCACCGACAGCTTGGCCAGAGATTCGGGTGTGGTATGCTAGCAGTGGCTAACGTGGTAAAAGGTACAACTTTTTTTCACATATGCAGTAGTACTCCCCAACACCTGTAAACATAGCATGATGTGTAAAATCTGTGGAGTTCCCCTTTAAAACACATTTGAAGTTTCATGCCATACAGAAAAGAATGGGAACCAATGGCTGCCTGGAAGAGAAACTCCGTAGGATTTGCTTTGGGAAATGGTTGGCAGTTACGTTACGTTACGGTGACATGATTGGTAGTAAACTGGCAAAAGAAACATGCAAGCACCAGTACAGTCCTATTTTAACAAACTCTATGGTCCTCAATAGAATGATTCAAATGTTTGCATCATTTCTTAGCAAGTCATCTTTAAGATCTTCCTTATACAGTATTGCCTTGTCAGGCTTACATCAGGTTCTGTTTCATCTCAGCTCAGAATAAGATTAACAACCGCACTGTTTCGTCTTCGTCCTTTGTCTGGGAAAGCCTGTGTGCACTCACATATAAAAGACAAGTCTCCTATGGATTCACTTGCACAAGTCAAACTGACATAACTTGCTAGTTTTTGTGGCAACAAATCTGGGTCCTGTGAGTATCGACCATAGAACTGACTAGTGTACAGTGGGTAGCCTATCATTTCGTTCATAATTCCAGTCATATGCAAGCCTATGACGCTAGTTGTGCGCAGTTACTTTACAGAAATGGGTATAAGGAATTTGGATGTTGAGTCAAAAGTGTGAAATATTTGGCTGGTAACACATGTTGTGTGATGATTTAATGTCAAAAAGAAGGTCAAAAATGATCGATACTGCATTCTCATGAATATTCATTTAGGCCCTGAGGTATAAACTGCCATGTTAGTTGCATCACCAATGCCAACAAAAGTGCCTTCTGTTTGATCACTAGGCCTTGAGCCAAAGACGAGCAACAGTAATAGCCTTGTAAAATGAAGAATGGTAACTGTAACAGGCACGTCTGCTTGCCTTCCTTAAAATGTAATCTGATAAATTGGTAATTCCCAAAGATTTGATATCCAGTATCGGTGCAAAAATCCATTCAGAAATTGCCAGACAAAATGCCCCGTCAAATCAATGGTCGTTCCCCTTTTTCCCTTCTGAACTCCACGATATAATTCTCATCTTTATTTTGTCTAGCTAGGACATGTTTGTTAGCTAAGAATACACTCTGTTTAAACTACATGATTGTAATGTTCTTTTTTCATCATTAATTATGCCCTTTAGCTGTATAGACTGTTAACATTCTGGGTTATTTTAGTAAAAAAAAGAAAAAACGTTGAGGGGTTGGAGGGCTAGGAATCCATGTGTCAGCATAAAATGTTTATTCAATTTCTTTGTGGAGGAAAACTTACTGGGTTTGCTTCTGTATTGCCAAATATGTTTTAAAATGCTGTATTTTCTTACATGGAAAAGTGTTACATGAATGGTAGGAGGGTGCAAAAAAATAAATAATCTGTTTAAATCCATCTTACCTTAAGGGAAAACTGTGGAAAAGGTTGACATGAGAACATTTTTAATTGTGTCATTGTCATGTGGAAATGATCTACCATTAAAACATTCCCTCTGAAACCACCTGTCATTTTAAGTTATTTGAATAAAATGAAATGCTGTTAAACATCATAGTAAGAGGGACTAAACTGAAAGGGAATCACTGCGATGTTTATGTTGTTACTGTGACATTAAAGGTCTGTCTCTGAATGGTCAGGTTGTGAATATTAAAACTGCCTTTATACTCATTCATACTTTACCTTGCACTGCAGCTGGATTCTCGCGATGTCACAAGATCGCGGGATCACATATCACACGGAAATCCATCTTGTCAGGCTTCAAGTAATGCGTTTGTGGTGTGACACGGAACAACTGATCGTTCTAAACAACAATGAAGAGGTTAGCATAGATGCTGCAATAGCATCAGTTCTATTAGAACTAGAGAGTATTTCTTCATTGAAAGAAGAGCAAAGAACGGCACTGAAGGCTTTTCTCAATGGAAAAGATGTTTTCACTCTTCTCCCGACTGGCTTCGGCAAGAGTTTGATTGACAGGTGATTCATCCAATCACCTGCCAAGTATTTCATGAAAGTTCCTGCCCTTTTCCAATGACGGCTTCTGAAATAGTTCTGTGTTACAAACCATCTGGCAGATCAGGTTAAAGGACCAA